>JBAMJV010005211.1:0-27844 GCA_037951105.1 Echinarachnius parma
ACAAATTTCTCATCGTTCAGTTTTATATTTCTATTTAATTGTAAACAAAGGTTCATTCATATTTTTACAATACATGTAGCATATTTAACAATTGCCCTATGGCACTTAGTCAGGTATAATTATTAGTTAATGTATATGTTTTTCAAGTGGAGTTTAATTTCATTAAAAGAATGAAATAGCATAAATTAATATGATTGTCTGTCTATCTATATTTTTGCAGATGTATGTGTGCATGAAAGCGCATGAATAAGCTGCTCTCCACCTAACTCTAGTGAACGCTAGCGTTCTAGGTCGATATGTGTGTGAGTGTGTGTGGGCGTATGTGTGTGTGCGTGGGGTGGGGGGGGGGGGCTGGTGTCAGTCCCTTATTTGATCACATAAGTGTTGGAATGAATAAAGAGGATGAAATATGGGGAACATGAGGAAATCTTTTTAAAAATACATTATTACAAAGAGTGTGGTCTAACCGCGATGCTTTCATAAAAAAACGATATTGAATGGGAATGTGCCCCCTCCCCCCCCCCCCCAACTACCCAGAAGCTTTTTATCACCTTGTTCTATTTTGTATTTAAATTTTTTTTTTTTTTCAATAGTAGCTCCTTCCTCTAGTTTAAACTTCCAAAAATGTATCTGTCAGGATTTATATGATAAATTAAATGGAGTTACTATTTTAATTAAATTTTACATACGATTTAGGCCATATTTTAGCTTAATTTCCACTAAAGCACTCACACACACACAGTCACACACACCACACACACACCCACACACACAAACACTTTAATGCATGGCCAAGTTTCACGCGATAACCCAATCGTAATCCCTAGCGAATGGTATTTTAAACCTATTTGCTGTACCTTTTTAAACCCCAAAATATGTAAATAAGTATAAGTTTAACTGTGATGTTACAATACATGTTAAAGGGAGAGATCCACTTTTGCAAGCCAAAATTCAAAAGTTGCGAGGTTATTGTCTTATATGAAAGGAAATGTCATTTAATAGCATGCCTGAAAAAAATAGGGCTTGAAATCTCTTTTTCGTGGAGTTATAGACCTAAACTGAATAAACTGAGGGACGTCGGTTAATTAGGTACATACATATTTTCGGCCGGTGAGTAAGTTCGTACATAGATTTCACGGAGTGCCAGATCGGTATGCATGACCCCTACGTGACCCGCGCTAGCTACGTGACCCGCGCATAAGTACTAATGTGTGAGCGTTTACCAGGCAAAATACCCAAACATCGCTTAAACTGACTACATGTAATTATATATTCTTTCTTTTTGAGATCTTTTTCCGTGACATACGTTAACAAATGTCGGCTTCACAATACCTTTACGAGAATTAGTACTATATTGTTGTAATATTATGCTAAATCAGTTGAACTCCTTTATTGACCGATATATAGTTTAAATGGAGGGACGCATTCGTTTTTCCTTCGTAGAATCCAAATTAGAGGGCTGTTCGCTCTGATTTTTTTTTTGCGTGTTACATTGATCCCCATCCGTCAACTGAAAGCTGTTCAGACGTTTTGTAAAAGTGGACCTGTCCCTTTAAGAAAGAAAGAAGACGGAAGTAAAAAATACCAATACATTGAAGAGCAAATACCCAAATATTGGGGGCGACTTGGTATGGAGGCGACCTGTCCAGACAATTAGGGGGCGACTTGGTAAGGAGGCGACTTTGTATAGGAGGCGAGTATGTAACGGGGGGCGACCCGACCAGTCACCGTCCAACTGCCCACGCTACGTCATTGTCTTGCGGTGGCACAGCTACGGGTTTCATGGGAGGGGGGCACATGCTCCCCCGTGCCCCCCTCCTCCAAATAATTTGTAAAAGCAATCAAACATAATCTCATCTGCCTCCAATAAATCGCGATACATGTGCCCCCCCCCCCCCCCCCCCCAATCACTTGCAGGGTACACCGCGCCACTGTTGTCTTGGTTACTCTGGGGGGACAAAATGTCAGACAAATTCCATTTATTTGTTTGCTATCTATTCTATGCATTTATTATAATTTGTTACAAATTTAGAAAATGACTCAACCATGCACTGCACTCGACAGAGTCTAACACTCCTTGCTAACACAATTCGCAGCAACGGTGAACCGCAGCAACAGGGCATGCAAGGGGCAAGTTATGCGGTCTGTTGTGAACTTGGCGTTACATTTTTACTGGCCTTACCCAGGCTCAATTTGTTGTTTATTATGGCCACCAGAAACTAAATCCAAAGAATCGTCCATCAAATATGAAAATGTGGGGTTCAATCTTTGCATAGGGGACTGTAAATTGGTCTAAAAAAAAGAGAATTTCATACAAAAATACTCGGTCAATACGACCCAGCGAACACAGCGTAGCGTAGTCCCAGAACAAGGGCAGGCCGCTGCGGCGGGCGGACTTGTCGATGCGAGGCCGCCCTGGAGCTTAGGGCACCGCGGCGCCACTGCACGGCATACGAACTAGGCTTGAAGCCACTCGCGATTAGGAGAGTATTGAGCTTGAAAATGTACGTTTAAGAGTTCATGTCAACAAAATTTAACAGTTTGAGACTTACAAAACTCCAATTTAAGCGAACAGTTATTAATATTTTGTTTCAAGGCGAATTGATTGAAAATTAGACACACATCGACTTAGTCACCTACCAATAACGGCCGAGTGCGGAGGATGTCATACGAACTGGGCTTGAAGCCACTCGCGATTAGGAGAGTTTTGTGCTTGAAAATGTACGTTTAAGAGTTCATGTCAACAAAAAATTAACAGCTCGAGACTCACAAAACTCCAATTTAAGCGAACAGTTATTAAATATTTTGTTTCAAGGCGAATTGATTGAAAAATAGGCACAAATCGACTGTCCAGTGGGTTCGAGTGCGGAGGATATCACGTGACAAAATCTTGGCGACGAGGAAAAAAACCCACCAGAAGTATGACCTTTCAAAAATCAAATTATCTCCACAAATACTTTATTTCACGTAACAAAATTTACACATGATGCCCGTGAAGACCGTTTCTTCCCATTTTATTACTTTTTATTTAGAAAAAAATATTTAAAATGTCGAAAATTAAACAAAAATAAAAGGGGTCGAGTTGTCCGAAGTCAGACCGGACCCCTACCAACTCGGGTTGGCCGAGTATGTAAGGGTCGTTGGCCGAGTTGGTAAGGGTCGAGTTATCCGTTGGCCGAGTTGTCCTGGATTCATCGATGGATATGATGCACTTTATAAATACTCAGTATAATTTTAAAGTTAAGTTTCATGATAATTTCATTCAAATGTTTCTAGATCATAATGGGATTAATATGCATGTATGTGTGTATGTATACATTTATTAGCCCTCTTGACTTTCAAAGGCTTGGCCACCAAATTTAACCTGTTCCCTGCTAAATTTTGTAATCTCCTTAGAGATTATACATGCAGCATTATTAAGTTCCCATTGGCATATACTGGGCTTCTTTCGGTGCATATTTGTAATGATCCTTTTCAATGATTCTAGAGATATCATAATGAGTTAATCTTCCATGACTGCTATGTCGTTGAATGAATACTCACTCAGCCAATCCCAGTTCTGCCTTGAGGTGATCAATATCAGCTTGGAGCTTCTCAGCTGCCTGCTTGGGGACGCCACTGACCTGCATAGTCAGATGGAAAAAAAATAATCACAAAATGGTGACATATGAAATCTTTTTACACAGATTAAAATTTTGCCCACTGTCAAGAATTTGGGCCACATAGTTTGATTCCAATTGACTGTAATAGTTCTTAAAGGACCTACAGAATACAACGTACTTTGGCACTTATTCCATAGTTTATGACTTGTAAAATAGGTCGCCCGAAAAAAAATCCATGAAAATAAACACAGTAGTGATTTAAGACTAACTTTCTGATGCCAAACCACATCTAGCAGCCAATTTACGCCCCACCCACATTCAGGGTCAAGAATCGGCCGCGTGATTGACAGGAGATTGACAATTCATTGGCTTACGTCATGACGCGTCATCTACAGAATTTAGTTCATTAGTCCGTTCTTTAGATGACGTCACATTTTGGTGATTTAAAAGGGGCGTTCCCAGGACAATTAGATATTTACTAATTACCCCAAAATTGATTGACTTCATGCCAAATTCGTTTTCTTTAGGAAACATTACAGAGAACCGAATTGTGAAAATTAGGCCATCTAGATGCTGTAGGTCCTTTAATTCAAAAAAAGGAACAAACATCGTTGGTAGAAAATGAACCTTATAGGCTTGAAGCTAATTCTCAGCTGCTTGCTTGGGGACTCCATGGCCCCGTTGCAGAAAGAGATACAATTGATTGTAAGTCACAAAATGTGCGTGTTTCAACCAATCAGATTTGCGCATCTAGAACACATGATCAGACTTACAATTAATTGTAACTTACAATCGATTGTATTTATTTCTGCAACAGGGCCCTAGAGAGATAAGAATATTCATCACTGGGTACAATTTTGCCATAGGCTATTTTAGTCCAGGGGTTAAATTGAACACATTATGTAATACCAAATTTTGTCTTAGTGTTAGATTTAACTCCATAAATTACTAGTACTACAAACTATGTCATATATCATAACTTAACCAAGGGTTAAATACTATGTATTGGTGAGAATTCAGGTCATAGTATGACCTCACTCTAACATGATTCTTTAACAATGATTTAAATTGACTGTACCAGTTCCTACTGCAGCAGTGCTAGATGGTTCGGACTGGTAATCAAACACACAGTGCCATCTTGCAAGCTACTTGCACATGGTGCGGGATGCATATTGGCTCAGTGTAATGAAGTGCACACAAACTAGTTTCAAATGGCGTACCGCAGAGTAGCATTTTCAAAAGGCGCCCTCTACATCCCCACTCATGTACCAAGCATGATGCCAACCCGACTAAGTTTTTTTTCTTCGTCATAACTGGTGTTTTAATAGGACGCCAGTATGGCAATAAGCTATATTGTACAAATTTATAATACTGGCAAGGAAAGAATGTCAGGTGCATATATATGTCCCAATTTGAATACCAATTGTTTTCTTCCTTTCTTACCTGGTGCTTTGATAGGATTGTCTTCTGCATCTCCAGGAGCTGGATGACCTGCTGGTCCTCTCCGTGCTCCTGGGACAGCCTCTTGTTCTCTTCTTCGAGCTCCTGGACAGTCTCCTTGAAGCTGTTCAGCTCCTCTAAGGAGCTCTGCAACGACTGGATGTCTGACTTCATGTCTGAAATCTAGAAGAAGAAAAAAACAATCAAATTTGTAGTTTGTAAAGTTTTATTTTTTTCCATGGTTGTTGTTTAACATTAAGTCGAAGAATTGTTTTAATTTGTATTTGAACTGTCTCCTTAAAGCTGTTTAGCTCCTCCAAGGAGCTCTGCAACATTTTTTTTGTTCTGTTTTGTCTGCTGTGCTGTCTCCTTAAGAAAACAAATTAACCCGTTCAGGAATGGTAACAAAAACACTCCTCCATGGTCTACGGAGAATGCATGTTATACCAAAATCAAATACTGTTGACAATAACAGACTAAGATTATTATCACTTACCATCTTCATAATCATACTTCCTTTACCTCTTTTTCAGATAAAATGTTACAGTTTTATACTTGAAAGTTCAACTACATTGGCCTCAAAGTTCATTGAACTCACCTGTTCATTGGCCTCCTTGAGTTTCTCTTTGAGGGATGCTGATTCGCTCTCCTTGCGCCCCAGGTTGCTGGACAGCCTATCACAGGAGGCCTTCCATTCCTCCATCTCTTCTTGCTGCTTGATAGTAGCTTCCTTCAGGTCCTCATTTGCTCTTTCCAACATCTGAGGCATAAGACAAACATATTATTGTTAATCAGTCAGGATCCTCAATACTGAGATTCCAATTGGATTCAATTAAATTCAATTTTGGTTTATTACAAAATGCTGAATAAAAGGTCAGAAGACGAATAATCAACAGTGTACAAGGTAAAAACAACACGTGTATAAAAGCAATCAGTCAATTTCATAACTATAGTAACTATAGTACATGAATAATATGCTACAACACCTATGAAAAACAGCATTACTAATTAGGTTCCTCAAAATGTAATTTTTCAATTTGTTCAAATTTGGAAAATACTGAAATTAACTACAAAATATTTTTAACTACAAAGTATGCAGACTAATATTACAAGAATCAAGTTCATTGGACATATTCTTTTTGTGTGTATTTTGGAACAAACCAAAAGGACTAGGATCTAGCTGCATTGTGACAAAAGTTGATAGCAGTGGGCTTTGACTGTACAGACTTGCCTTCTCTAGTTCCTGCACCCGTGATGAGAGTTTGGTCTTCTCACTCCTGGACTCCCTGGTGGTCTCTCTGTGGGTCTGGAGCTGCTCCTCAAACTGTTCCCTCTCTTTCAGGAAGTCTGCTTTCTGCTGTTCCAGGGCCTGCATTGATTGAGATGGGACAAGAGATAATGTTAAAAACTGGTCCAGACTTTGTTGGAGGCTTAAATCCTACTTCACTACTTCTCTTTTAATGGGAAGTCCGCCTTTTACAATTTCAGGGTGTGCATTGATTTGGATGGGACAAGATAGTCTAGACTTTGTGGGAGACTTCAATGCTATACATACAATGCTTCATTTTCATAACTTAAAGGGAGGCCTTCCCTTCCAATGGAGCTTGCTGCTGGGTTATGGCTTTCTTTTCTGCTTATATCTATTTACTAGCTATTGACTATTAATAACTGACTCTCACTGATTATCTAGTATCGACTACTGACTAGCTAATATATCAACGAACCTTGGTGAGTATGTCTCTCTCACCAGCTATCCTGCAATCTTCTCTTTTCCAGAATGCCTGCTGCTATGACTCTCTTGTCTGCTTCTAGCTCTTTTCTAACTGTTGACTATTACAAGCCAACTCTCATTTACCATGTAATATCGACTACTGACTAGTTAATATTGACTAACCTTACTTAGTGTGTCTCTCTCACCAGCTATCCTGCGAGTCTCCCCTTCCCAGAATGCTTGCAGCTGTGTCACAGCTATCTTGTCTGCTCCTAATCACTATGGCCGGTATTCTACTAAGTTAGTCCGGCCTAAAGTACTAACTAAGTGTCGACTAATCCCCGACTAAGTTGATAACTTTAGTCCGGACTAACATTTTGTATTCTGGTGGGCCTGTTTATAACTTTAAGCCAGCGTAAAGTGAAGTTTGCAGGTTTAACTAATCCGAGGTGTGGACAAAAGTGTGGATTAGTTAGTCCAAGGTTATGAACTTAGTCCAGCCTAAGTTGATAAATTTAGTAGAATACCATCCATATGTAATTAACAATTTACCTACTAACTCTCATTAACTATCCTCTGAGTAGCTAATATTGACTTGCCTTGGTGAGTGTGTCTCTCTCACCAGCTATCCTTTGAGCCTCTCCTTCCTAGTACACCTGCTGCTGGGTCATGGCTCTCTTGTCTGCTCCTTGCTGTTTGCTAACTATTGACTAACTACAACCAACTGACTCTTATTGACTAGCTGGTATTGACTAACCTTGGTGAGTGTGTCTCTCCTTTGAGCCTCTCCTTCCTAGTACACCTGCTGCTGGGTCATGGCTCTCTTGTCTGCTCCTTGCTGTTTGCTAACTATTGACTAACTACAACCAACTGACTCTTATTGACTAGCTGGTATTGACTAACCTTGGTGAGTGTGTCTCTCCTTTGAGCCTCTCCTTCCTAGTACACCTGCTGCTGGGTCATGGCTCTCTTGTCTGCTCCTTGATGTTTGCTAACTATTGACTAACTACAACCAACTGACTCTTATTGACTAGCTGGTATTGACTAACCTTGGTGAGTGTGTCTCTCCTTTGAGCCTCTCCTTCCTAGTACACCTGCTGCTGGGTCATGGCTCTCTTGTCTGCTCCTTGCTGTTTGCTAACTATTGACTAACTACAACCAACTGACTCTTATTGACTAGCTGGTATTGACTATAACCTTGGTGAGTGTGTCTCTCTCTCCAGCTACCCTACGTGCCTCCCCTTCCCAGTATGCATGTTGCTGGGTCACAGCTCTCTTATCTGCTCCTAGCTGTCTACTTACTATTGACTTACTATTACAAACTAGAAGTAACTCTCATTGACTATGTCGTATCAACTACAGACTAGCTTATATTGACTACCTTAGTTAGTGTGTCCCTCTCGCCAGCTATCCTGCGAGCCTCCCCTTCCCAGTAAGCCTGCTGCTGGGTCACGGCTCTCTTGTCAGCTCCTAGTTGTTTGTGCTCCTCCTGTAACCTCTCCTGGTTGCTCTTCAGCACCGACAGTTCTGTAGATAGCACCTCGCTCACCTGGAAATAATGAAACATTTCTTTCTTTTAATATGGTGCAGTCAAACCTGTCTTACTGGCCACCTGTTTATAAGTCAACCAGTCTATAGTGGCAACCAAGAATGATCACCTGCAGAGGAAAGCAATGTTATAGAACCTGTCGATATATAATAGAGATCACCTGTCTACAGTGGCCACGTATCTTGTTGCCATTAGGTGGTCACTATACACAGGTTTGACTAATTATATAAGGTAGGTTAAACACTGGATGCTCTGTGAATGTTTGAGTAGATGTGAACAAAATAATAAATGTAGGGACTCAACCAAAGATCTCCTGATGTTTAGACAGACATAATATTCACTAAATATTACCTGACAAATAGGGCTTCTAGACAGTAGGTTCTTGAACTTTAAGAAACTGGAAATAAATTTACTTATATGAAACAAAATTATAAATTATACCCTTTTTAAATTATTACATTTATATAATCTGATCCCCACAACAATACAATTATAGTGAATAAAGTGCATTATTGTTCTACTAACTTGAGGGCATTTTTGCTTTCGCAGCAATGAATAGGCATTGTAGAGGCCATATAAAAAGTCCCTAAAACTTAATGGCTCAAATTATCATTAGATGTTTAATCTAATCCTAGTTTAATTAAGTCCATTGGTTAATTAAATGTTGATGGAAAATATATATTTTGTGTCAGTGAGTTCATCCTAGTCCATGGATAACAAACTAAAGATGACAAATGGCAATGATTTAATCCAGGGTTAAAGTTAACCCAGTGTTTAAAAAAATTGGCCACAAACTGACCTTCTTGATTCCATTGAGTTCCTCCTCCAGCCTGTCCAGTTCTTCATCCTTCTTCTCCACCATCAGATGGTGCTGAGTGACCTCCAACTGGGCCTGGGTTAGCTGACCATCAATGTCTTGCTTAAACTAGTATAATATAACAAATATAACAACCATAACATTTTTGCTGACCATCAATGTCTCGCTTTAACTAGTATCATATAAAAAATATAACGACCATAAAATGTTTGCTGACGAATAACTGAGCCTGGGTTAATTAACTGGGTTAAAAATATCAATAGGAACAATTTCAATTTCTATAACAAAATATATATTTTTATAAATTATCTGTGTGCTATAATAGCTATGACAATTTAAACAACCATCAAATGTTCTCTTTCTCCACTCAAAACTGACCAATTATATATTACAATAAATGCATTCCGTTCAAATGCAATTACAGGCGAGTTCACACTTGCCCAACCTTCTAGTGATTTCAATTCAGCAATTTGCATTACTGGTAGGATTTAGAGAACTGAAATTACTAGAAGTTTGGACCAGTGTGAACGTGTCTTTTCCTGGATTTACCAATCCAAACCAACATCAATGTTCTGTTTAATATGTGACATATTATAATGACAATCAAGCAATCCCGTAGAATACGAGTCTCTCTTAGGATTATAAACACATATCTTAATATTTATAAAATTGGTTTTATTGGGCATGAACAAACATATATTTTTTTATTTAAAAAAATAGATTTAAAAAATTAGTTTTTTTTAAACAACATACCTTGATTATTTCTTCTTTCTCATACATGGTCTGGTTGAGGGCCTGCTGAAGATCAAGCTTCTCCTGCATAAGTCTTTCCTTGGAGGCCGATGAACTGACACAGCGGGCATTGAGGTCAGAGCACTTATCCTCTAGCTGGATGGCTCTGCTTTGGAACACATCTCTCTCCTGAAACAAAATCAAACAAATGGGAAATTGGCTTATGTTTTTCTTCTTCTACCAGTTACAAATAGGGGGGAAAGGAGATGAGAGTGAAAGAGGGGTCTTTGCAAGCAAGAGTTTTTCCTTGGAGGCTGATGAACTGATGCAGCGGGCATTGAGGTCAGAAAACTTAATCTAGTTGAATGGCTCTACTCTGGAAGACATCTCTCTCCTAAAACAAAATCAAACAAATGGGAAAATGTGTTTATGATTTTCTTCTTCTACCAGTCACAGATAGGGATTGGAGGGATTAGGGGAGGGGGGGGGGGGGGGGGGGAAGGAGAAGAGAGTGAAAGAGGGGTCTTTGCAAGTAAGAGTTTTTCCTTGGAGGCTGATGAACTGATGCAGCGGGCATTGAGGTCAGAGCACTTATCCTCTAGCTGGATGGCTCTGCTCTGGAACACATCTCTCTCCTAAAAAAAATAATTAACCAATGCAGAAAAACTCTTGTTTTTGGGGGGTGAGGGGGAGAAAGAGCGAACCTTCCCAGCATAAGTCTTTCCTTGGAGGCTGAAAAACTGACATGGCGGGCATTAAGGTCAAAGCACTCATCTCTCCTTTTCGCCTACGTCTCATTTGATCTTCTAGATGATGCTTGGAAGCTCAACTTCTCCTCAACTACACACTTGACCTTCACTAACCATTATCTCAACCCCAAACCAAAATTATTGATCCCACACCTCTGAATTCTAGTTTTTGCAAATTCAATCGGGAGTAGACCATAATATGAACAAGCAGCAAGTACACATTACAAATGATAATTTGACAATTAACAATTTTTGTTTCCTTCTTACCTCACTAGCTTTCATAAAGTCTCCCTTGATGAGTTCTATGTGATCGTGTAGCTCTGCATTCTGCCGTCTCTCATCCTGGAGATAGGCATTTAGCTCTGTGTTCCTTGCGGCCAGCATTTCACGACTCTGGAGACAAATAAAACAATATTGTAAAGCAACCAAAATAATTATGGAACTCTTCTTCCCATTGCATGATGCATGTGTCCAATCACCAACTCAGAAAGGCACTCAATTGCTGTTCTCCACCTGGGTGCCACCTAGGACCCCGTTTCATAAAACTGTATCAATTATTGGAAGTGTCCAATTAGGTCAACAGCCAATCAGCACGGAGCTTTTTGGAGCTGTTGCCATGATTGTTATAATAATTGGACAATATGAAACAGGGCACAGGTGTATACATGTGGATTTGGGAGTGGAGGGTTCTTTCATTAAGCATGACATGAAGTGTATATAGCCTAGCTAGAATGCTCCCATGTGAGTGTATAATGTGTACATGATGAACAGAATGTTTTTGAATATCTATCAAATGACTTAAAGGAACTAAAGAATACAACGTACTTTGGCACTTATTCCATAGTTGATGAATTGTAAACTAGGTCTGCCAAAAAACTCCATGAAAATGAACACAGTAGTGATTTTAGGCTAATTTTCTAATGCCAAATCTCACTAAGCAGCCAGTTTAGGGTCCAAAATCAGCAGCGTGATTGACATGTGATTGACAATTCATCGGATTACGTCATCTACAGAATTAAGATAGGCGTTATGTACGGGGTGAAGTTCTTTAGATGACGTCACATTTTGGCGATTTAAAAGGGGCGTTCCCAGGACAATTCTTTTTCTTGAGGAAAAATTACTTTTAGAGAGCCTAATTGTGAAAATTAGGCCATCTAGATGCTGTAGTTCAATGTCTTCGTAAAACCCTAAATGTTGTATCTTTATTACTCTCAATATCAACATACACTTTACCATCAATTGCAACATCAAAATGAACAGAAACATACATTACTACAGATTTGGCATATCTCTCACATTAAATAAGAAATCATATCCATACCTCGTTCAACTTCTCCAGTTCCCTAACATCTGCCTCCAGCTTCTCATTCTTTGCCTTGGCGATCAAGATGGATTCTTTCAATGCCAGGGCCTCCTTCAGCATGGTTTCACGTGTCTGAGGAAAAGAAGAACAAAAATGAATTCAAACATCTAAAGGAAACTGACTAGAAATATTTTAAATGATTGAAAATGAGCAAAGAAAATAGGCTTTGTCGGGAATCGAACCTGAGACCTCCGGATTGCTTTTCTTCACTATTTCCTTAGCAACAAACTTTAGAATGCTAAAACCAACAATTACCAACACTTACACGGCTGTATCGCAAACTTTCTTTAATAACTTAATTTGTTTAATTCCGTTTGCCAGGCAAACTTCCAACTTCATATCACGTGACATAACTATAAAACTATAAAATAATATTACACGATACAAGAATAGTTAATTCCTCATATTATGATCATATGATAAAAGATTATTTAATACATTTTTGAGCGCATACAGAATTTGTAATTTTATTATTAAGTGCTATATAATCTAAAAATAAATTAATATCCAAAATAATTCCCACATGTACCTGCTGGAATGTCTTGTTCTCCTCCTCTAATAGCACCACTGCCCTGGAGGACTGTTCGATGAGCACATCTCGTTTTCTGTGCTCGGATTGTAGCGAGCTATTTGATGTCCTTAGGGACTTATTCTCCTGTTCTAGCTCACCCACTCTGTGAAAGCAATTTCGATAATAATAGTACATCTATTTTCAGTTGAAAGAAAATAAGCTACGAATAGTTCCCTTTATTCAATTATAAATTTAGTTTCGTTCTCAGAGCTGGTGAATGTCCTTAAGGACTTGATGCCTTGGGTTAGCTCACCAAATCTGTGAAAACAATAACAGTACTCAACATATCTTTTTATCAGTTGATAGAAAAAGTGATGAGTATAGCGCCTTTTATTAGTCCTATTTTAAATAATTTAGTTATGTTATAAAATTAAGATTATGAACTGTTCAGTTGAAACAATAAGCAATGAGCAGTACACCGAAAAGGGGTTTTTAAACTCCCTATTTCTGTAAATATTATAAAAAAATAATTCAAATTTATTAAATAAGCGCATCTAGGTTGTTTTCATTTTCGTTTCAGCATTTGTCTTGACCCCTTGCCTACACTACAGGAACCAGGTGGGCTATGTACAAAGTCTATGGGGATTGCAGAATCTGGAAGGGAATGTTTTAACCCCTTGTCTACAGGAACCCAATGGGCTATGTACAAAGTCCATGGTGATTGCAGAATCGGGAAGGGAATGGGATCATACCTTTGTTGCAGAAATCCCTGTTGTCTGACTGAATCCATCTTATTGGTCACTGAGTCATCCCTTTCTTTCTGTAGATCACCAAGTCTCTTCTGTAACGCCTGAAACAAAACATCAAAATGATATTTTGTAATTTGTCCTTAATTTTTCATAATCCCCCAAAATAAATTAATATATACATGTGATTTCTCAAAAAAAATATGTGAACATTTTTCTTTCTTCTTAATTCATATTTTCATCAATATTTTTGCAAAAAAATTTAAAAATCATCAAGTGCTTCACTAAGGTTGTTGTGACATTTTCATGTTCAAATGTACGACAAGTTTTCTATAATGGTATAATTCTAACAAAAACAGAGGCAGTCATTTTGAAAGTCCTTTATTCATTCTAGTAATTATTCTAATTTTGCTCAAATGGTCAAAACTCTCATTTCAAGGCCTCTATTTCAACCAAGTATTCACATGAATCATGTTGTTTCTTAAATTTAAACATATTTCCCCCCCCCCCCCAACAAGATTTTTGTTTCCCTATTCCTTCAACTGATTATAATAGTAGCACAAAAGCTCACCTCATTCGTTGCCGACAGGTTTGACATGGTATGATGCGTGTCATTTAGCATTGTCTCACTGCTGCACAGTCGCTCTGTCTGATTCTGTTTAAAAAAAAGGAAATCAAGATTGTGTGAACAAAGTATGATAATCATCGTTTATTTATTTTGATATGTGATTTATGGTCAAACATACCATTTTATTTATGAAGTTAATGTATTTGATAAATTATTTGCTCGTTCAAATTATTATTTTTAATAAATTGACATGTTTTTAATGATATGGAAATGTATACAAAAAATAAATAAAATAAAAAAATAAAAATAAATTTACCAATTCCGAGTAAGATTCTCAGGTATAGAGTACAATGGGAAAACAGAACAAATTGTGATATTGCTGCTCATTAATAGAGGTTTCAGGGAAAAAGGTGACCTGATACATGGATAAGACTGTAAACATTAAATTGAGATGCGTTTATTTATCTAACAACTGTAAAAACCTGCTTTTCAGCATGAAGCCAGCGACAGAGCTGTGCTAGTGAAAGAAAACGAGAGGTTCACCTGCAATGTTTCATGAGCTTCCCTGAGCTTCTCCACGAGGGCCAGCCTCCGCTGCTCGCTCTCGTACATCGAGTCCTTCATGTTCTTCAGCGACGACGGAGAAGTGGAGTTCCAAAAGTCTCCAGTGATGCTTCCCCCTCCCACTCCTCCTCTTAAGCCTTCTCCACCCGCTCCTACCCCAACTCCGCCCCTGTCTACTCCACCTGTCGTGCCCCCATACCCCATAACGCCTCCTGCTCCTCCATAACCTGATACACCTCCAGTGCCCCCGTAGCCGGTTATCCCCGGAGATGACCTCATGGAATGGGGGTGGGGTGCTGGGGAGGTGGAGTGGCCCCTGTAGGGGGTGTGGCTTGACATCTGAGGGAGGGAGGCGGAGGGCTGGGGTGGGGATAGGAGATGGTAGGGGGACCTTGCTCTTGACCCACTGTGGCTGTTGAGATGAACGTGCAGTCAGAGAAGAACATTGTTATCAAAAACAAAATGAACATCAGAGTCCAAAGAACATGGTTTAAGTCTTTGATGAAAGTAACAAAATAGATAAAAAGAGTAATAAATTAATAATGAAGAAGACTTCAGAAAAAAACAATTCCTAGTCTTTCTGCTTTTTTTGTTTGTTTACGTGTTGAACTTCACTTTGAAGAAAAACACAGCAGAAAACTGCTGCTACGTCTACAACTCTCTGTGCAATACGATAAGAGACAGTTGAGAGCCTATTAAAGCAATCCTTGTATAAAATGACCTTTATTTCAAGCATTGATTCCTAATGTCAAAAAAAAAAAGAAATATAATTACATACATGTTCTTATAAGACTTAAATAAAAAGTATCCACAATTTTTTAACAAAATCACAATTTACAAATATAAAGTTCTTTAAAAATGTATTAACATACATGTAATAGTTTTTTTGTGTTTTATATTGCCTTTGCAAAAGTGTAGCAATTCTAATCGCACCAAAACTTTCTCCTACCTTATTCCAGAGTCAGAGTCTTGACTTTGACTAGGGACCAGTTCTCCGTTGTACCCTCTGCTGTGGACCGGGGAGGAGGTCTTGGGCGTGGCACTACTGCCCCCTGACAGACTGGTTCCTGCGTTCCTCCTCAGAACATCTATCTCAACCTCCTTCTCCCTTCTCTTGCCTTGTTCTCTCTGATAAATTGGTAAACAAGAAGTTAATATATTGAATGAATAGGCCATATTGCTCATGGGGACTTATGGGTGTGTTGTGTATAGTAGCATGTAAGCAGAAAATGTATTTGCAAGGCTTTCCCTTAAAGCTTTTCTTTCTGGTGATCAAAATTACACATCACATGAGCTCTAGATCCTATTTCATTGGTGGCCAATACAAGATTCTTCTAGTGGCCAAATGATATTGGTGGTGGCCATTGGCACCCATGCCACCTCTAACTCTAAGGGCAATCCCTGCCTCAACAAACTAGATCTTGAGTGTGTTCCATTTCAAATTTGTTTGTTATTAATAGTTTTACATATGTAAATTGATGATAATCAATACTCTTTGCTCTAAGCGGGAGCAGTTGCCTCAATCGGCAATTAATGGGACACCTCACCGGTTCCCCCGACTCTACGTCCTGACTGATGGACCCTGTCGAGTACCCAAGTAGAAGTAGAAGTAGAAGTAAGCTGCTCTCTTATACTTCATACTGACTAGCTGACATTAACGTTGAATGATAGCGATCGATTGATACTATATTTTAAAGAAAACTTATTATTATATTTCAGAATTCAACAAATGTATAAAGCTTACTCTCAGCTGATTTCTTAGCTGGCTAGCTGACATCAACTCGAAGCTTGTATCCAGGTTGTTGCTCGAGCCAAAGCCAATGCTGGAGTCCATGTCATGATTGCCTGCCAGTGCCATGCTGCTATGCATGTCCATCTTTGACCCAATCTTGGGGATGATTTGTCTAGTTTCTGCTCTTTTCCATGCTCACACTGCGCTACGTGTATATGACATAATAAAGACATACCAATCATCAATCTTACATTTTGAATTGATTTAAAGGGGCCCTGCAACCCAAATGCATGTCGACCTCTGTTCATCTGTATTAGTGTACACATTCAATATTTGTAAACGGTTTGACTCAAATATGTTTTGTATATTTTTTAACATTTTATCATTTATTTGTCTTCATGTTGCTAAGCCCCACCTCCTAAAAAACCCTCCAGAGCAAATTCTATTGTTGACCTGCAGTGACATCATTTGTCAATCACTGGTCAGCTACCATGCTATTGTGATTAGCCTAATCACAAAAGCATCACACGGTTGAATAGAATACCAACTCACACAACTTCAATTACAATAGCTGTTGCTATGTCAGAAGAAAAGCACTGTCTAAGCTATTGCATGGAGGTATGCAGGGCATGCTTTTGTGTGGATGTTCTTTTTGTACTTTCATCTTTTGTTAATCTCATGGTAGCTGACCAGTGATTGACAAATGATGTCACTGCAGGTCAACAATATAATTTGCTCTGGAGGGTTTTTTAGGAGGTGGGGCTTAGCAACATGAAGACAAATAAATGATAAAATGTTTAAAAATATAAAAAACATATTTGGGTCAAACCGTTTACAAATATTGAATGTGTACACTAATACAGATGAACAGAGGTCAACATGCATTTGGGTTGCAGGGCCCCTTTAATGGAAATGCAAAATGTCCAACTCCATAAAGTTATGACAAATTGCATCATGGCGATAATGGTACGTACTGTATACATGCAAACAACAAATTAAGATTCAAATTGAGCTGCCAAACATAAAAATATCACTGCAAAAAGCTTTGAAAAATCCACATCTATAGAGGAAGAATAATATTACAATAAAAGGGTGTTATTTCAATTTTCACCCACTCGTTAATCCCTGTAAGTGTAAATATCTAGGATTCTGAAGGTTTGCAACTGTAGTAAATATGAATATAGGTGCTTTGTACAGCGCCTGGATTTAGATCATCTGCACCAAATCCCGACTATAGTAGAGAATCTGGTGTTATGTACTGTTCGATTAGAAGGGGTAGACAGTCAGCTAGTATATGACAGTTCAGTTAACCGAAAAAAGCTAGATTTATTCATCTAGCCTCAGTGCAGCGCATGACCACTACTGCATGTCGTCAACTGCCTGGACGCTGTTCCTTTTAAATTCCTCTTCTCCCTGCGGCTGCGCACCTTGCAGATTGATAAATCAAATGTTTTCAGGGCATCTTTTACTTTTACAGTACTTTCTTATACAAGGGCTGACAGAAAGAGTATTACGACAGCCTACCATTAATGTAAAAGAGGCCCTGAAAACGTTAGATTTATTGATCTAGATCCAATGTACAATGCATGACGCGTGCATGTATATCCAATTCCAATCACTTTTTTTTTGTGGGGTAAAAAGGAACCAGCAATCGCGAAGACTGCTTGAGCCTTGACGAGGGTGGTGCTTTCACTCACAATTTATCAAAAATTATCAAAATAAGATTTGCGTTTTCAAATATTTTGTAATTTCATCTGCAACAATAACATATTCGACTTCACTAAGTTTTTACAGTCTAAAAAAGTTAATCTTTACATTTTTACAATATTTACAGTTCTAGTGATTGATCATACTTCATAATAATATAGTGACACAGTTTCATACCAAATCATTAAACATCATTCTCTAGACTATGACTGATACCATTTTAGTAATTTACAGAAAAAAAGAATTTTACTCCTTACTAGTCCTGATCATTTTCTGCCCGGTCAACTTATTGAATAGTGTAATAAAACTAATAACAAATAACATTATTTTAAAATACAGAAATGTTATGAAAAGGAGAGGCCTTCTATTGCATGAAACCAATAACCAGTCTCTCTTATTTCGAATAGTATTCTAAGACCTAATCTGACAGTGTCATATTAAAAGTCTATCTTGGTTACGACACGATATGATTTTGGACATGCTCACATTCGACTCGTACAATTACTATTACAGTAGTCCCAAGCCAAGCTGCAGCGCGCGGCAGCGGCAGCCGCCGCCAGCGCTGCGGCATCAAGCAATGTTGAGTTTCGCTCCTCGTGTGATATGATCTGCGAACTACCGTCTGCGATTCGTATTGTAACGTTTGTAAACACAAATTGTACGCCAAACTCACACATATTCGACAATAATATACGTAGTAAGAATATTACATTCTTATTGCAACATATGTGAGACCATATTGTTGTTAAAATAAAGTAGTAAACATTAATCAAATCAAAACTTACGATCAAGTTGCAATTTTCACACTACGGAAACTAGGGACGCTGTCGCCATTTTCGGTTGTAAATAATGTGGTTCGGTTATTCTACTATTATATGGGGGTGTTTTTAAACTATAGGTTTAAAGCAAAGGAATTATTTGGTACAATTCTCTTTCATCATAAATTCTTCATATAAACTTTATATAATTAATTTGAAAATTCATGGACAAAATACAATAAACACGTAGGTTTTAGGATTTTTAAATTTATTTTCCTGAGGTGTATTGATATTACACAGTGACCAATTCCCTCTGAGAGAGTCGACGCATCCATATAAAATAAATCGACCAAATTATAACATCGTTCGCATTTAAAATGACAATAATGGTGATGATGCATTATATTGATGCGAACAGGTGAATCATAATAGGACAGCTAGGTGGCGTACTACTACTAGTTGGGGGCATCTGTAGTATGAGTTAGGTATCGGGGCACACCCATTCTTCCACCATCGATATATCGGCAATCTTTAACACTAATCAAGAAACAAAGAAAATATACATTCAAAGCTATAGAGCTCGGGATAGAGCTCTAGAGAAACCCCAAATAATGTTCGTGCCCCCCCCCCTCCCCCTCCCCCAATTGGAGCCCGACCATGCCTATAACATGTTTACAAAAACAAGTAACAAAACCAATAAAAAAAACATTAACAAAATAATAATCGTCGAGAAATATCTTTACATTTATAGAAAATATGCTTATGTTTTTAAGTCTGAAGGCAACCAAAAAAACGAAGAGAAATTTATCAAGCAATGCTTTCCAATCGTTAGGTCCCGAGTTCGAACCCAGTGTATGCCCATCGCGTTTGTCCTTCAGCAAGACAATTAATCCACTATTGCTGCTCTCTACCCAGGTGTATAAATGGGGACCCGGTGGGAGAGGAACGTGTATGCAATTGTAATTGTATACCGTTAAAGGGATCTAGTAACTTTGTTGACATGTGCAAAAAATGACGAATGGTTGATTCAATGTATATTGTTGTTATCTGATATGTCCACTGGGTATTGTGTGAAAATTTCAAGTTAAATGGACGTTATGTGGCCGAGAAATGAACAAAAATGCAAAGCGATGTTCACATAGTAGCCTACTCATTGCACTGACTTTGCACACGGTTTCGACGATCCAGTGGATACTTTGACATCTGAACACTTCAATCGTAAATATCTTTTTAACGAAAGGGAAATTTTAAAAACCGAAACCTGTCCCATGCTTTTTTTGTTAATACGAACACAACAAGGTATGACAGAACCGCTATAATTCCAATTGGATTTCGAGGATTTGGACAATGTTACTAAGTCCCTTTAAGTGCGCCATATGGCTGCTCCCTTGCTCCCAAGGGAGCAGAGAGTGCACGTCATGTGCGGAATGATTGTGAGTGTGTCCGATGACCGGGGTAATAATATTGTAAAGCGCTTAGAGATGATTATCAATCATATTAGGCGCTATATACTTCTACTTCTACTTCTACTTGGGTACTCGACAGGGTCCATCAGTCAGGACGTAGAGTCGAGGGGAACCGGTGAGGTATCCCATTAATTGCCGATTGAGGCAACTGCTCCCGCAAAGGCTCCTATAGTGATGTAGAAGCCAAGATATTATTGGGGAGCGCATTCCACAGTTTGTGGGAAGTAGGAGTTCTGGTAAAGCTGAGTTCGAGTATGTATATGCTTGAGCTTATTTGGGTGGTATTGTCTGGTGATGATTGGGGCCATTGGTGTGAGGAGTTGGTCAGGTGTAATTGCTACCATGCCATTCTGAATTTTGTAGAGGAGGCTAAGGCAGGAGATGTGTCTGCGTCTTTCCAGTGTACTCCATTGAAGTTGTTGAATCATAGCAGACACACTCTCAGAATGGCGGTATTGTTGAAGAACGAATCTTGCTGCTCGCCTCTGTACAGCTTCAATCTTTGAGATGCTCTTCTTTGTAGATGGATTCCAGACTGTTGCACAATATTCCAAGCGAGGTCTAACCAGGGAGAAGAAGGCTTGTTGTCGGATCTTCTGGGAAGAGCGTCGTAGATTCCTATTGATAAGCCCGAGCATTTGGTTGGATTTCGATGCAATTCCATCAATGTGTTTTTGCCAGGATAGGTTGTGAGAAAAGGTAAGACCCAGGTATTTGTAGTTTTGAACTGCTGTAAGTTGAGTATTGCCCAGTAGGTAATTGCTTATTATTTTTACTTGATTAGTCTATAAAGCAACATTTTACACTCTTTTGCTGACGTAACATTATGCGCCAACCCGAAAGTCACTGATAAATTATTATCATTATTAATATTATTGTTATCATGCATTTTATAAAGATTTAACTTTGAAAAAAGTAGGGGGGTGGGGGTGGGGGTGTTTGTACAGGCCACCCCCCACACCAAACAGTGTGTGGGGATATATCCCCCCCCCCCCCCCCCCACGGGATATATATATACGCTAAGCTCCCTGGTATATATAAATGTTAATATAATATTGTTCTATTGAGCATTTTGATACCATTTTGTCAAGAGTCTGAAGTCTGAAATCACAGTGTGTGTTTAACTAAAACATACAAATAGGCTGAAACTGAATCATGTGGATTCATTGCAAGGTCAGCTTTATCATAATATCAACAAGAGTGGAAGCCTATATAACCCTAATATAACCCTAATCCTAAGTTCCTAACCTATAGTATGCCTAGTAACATTGTCTAAATACCCAAAACTTAATTAGAAATCTAGTGATTATCTCAGACTCATACCCTGTTATATCCGATTACTAATAGAAGTGATGGAACATGTTTCGGTTTTTCAAATTTCCCTTTCGTTATAAATATATTTACAATAGAAGTGTTCAGATTTGTAACTATCCATTGGATTAGTCATAACTATGTACAAAGTCAGTGCAATGGTTAAGGAATATCACTTTGCATTTTTGCTCATTATACTCGGCCATATAACATCCATAATTAACCTGAAATGTTCACACAATGGGGACATATAGCAAATCACAAAACTACACATTTTACCAACTATTCACCACTTTTTACACAGGTCAGCAAAGTAACCCTATACAGTGTGAGTCAAAATAAACGAAACTAGACTTTAATAGCTCATAAATCCAAAATTCTTAACATTATGTTGATATTGGTAGTATGTTAAAGCTTGGGATATTGCCTTTAAAATGATATATCATTCATTTTGATCGCTTTACGCTTCACCGAACGCGACCTTATTATCCAAAGTCATGCAAAAAATACCCGTGTCCAAGTTTGCCGTTGTCTTGTTCCATCATGAATGGATGCTTCTGTTTACCGTTTTTTTTTCAAAAGAACATTATTTTCAAGAATATCCTTTGGTGAATCAAAACAAAATACCAGCTGGTTGCCAGTGTTTTCATATTTATCAAGATGGAATTCCCCCACACTCCTCCCATTAGCAACCCCACTATTTGGAGGCAGCAGGGGGCCCTGAAAAGGACATGTAGGAAGAAGTTTTGTATACCTTTGAAAATAAGACAACATATTTTATTATGCAACCATTCACATAACAAGAACACTGCAAACTTGGACACGGGTAGTTTTTGCACGTCTTTGGATAATTAGGTCGCGTTCGGTAAAGCGTGAAGTGATCAGAGTGGATATCCCATTTTAAACGCAATTTCCCAAGCTTTAACATGATACCAATTAACATATATGTTTCGAATTGTGGATTTATAAGCTATCAAAGTCCGGTTTCGTTTATTTTGACTCACACTGTAGATCGATCCCTTTAATCCTAGCCCAAAAATGTATAATGCTTGTGCACCGTACCAGCACATTCCCCGTAAACAATGCATGGCGTAGCCTCCGGCATAGGCGCCGAAAGTGGGGGGGCAGGGGGGGCGGCCGCCCCCCCAATCCAAAAAGTGGGGGGGCAAAACGCGTTTTTGCCCCCCCAAAAAGCCCCCGCCCCGAAAAATAAAATGTATAGCTTTGTTAATTCTAACGTTCAAAAACTAATTTATACATCCATTTTAAATTTTCGCTGCGCGCTTCGCGCGCGAACAGATTATCTCAGTTTGTTGTAACTTGCGTATAGTCTGGGGTGAGTACTTTTTCTGTACCGGGCCCCGTAGTTCCTGTGTAGGCTGGCATTGCTCTGGCTGCTTGTGTGACGTGCACTGAATTGCACAATTTCAAGTATATAAATGCAAATCTTCCCCGTGGGAGGGGTTACCCCCTCCCAAACCCTCCCCCTCTGGCTCTGCCACAGCCCTCGGTCGCTTCGCTCCCTCGGGACTCATTCTTAGTTGTAGGCTAAGTTGTTGGATCATAGTTTTACGTAATGTGGCATATTTATTAGTGTGTCAATTATTTGTTTTCTTCGTGAAAATATATTTAAAATTTCTGGTCGATCAAATCATAACACGCTTTCCCAGATACATTTAATCTTAAGCCCGAATTTCCTATCTAGGTATGCACCAGATTGCACCATTTCAAGTATATAAATGCAAAATCTTCCCCGTGGGAGGGGGATACCCCCTCCCAAACCCTCCCCCTCTGGCTTTGCCCAAGCCCTCGGTCGCTTCGCTCCCTCGGGATTCATTATTGGCTGTAGGTCATGTTGTTGGATCATACATGCGCCATATGGTTTATGTTGGAACTGTGTATGACACTAAGTACAATATTTATGTGTGAGTTTGGGTGCATATTTATTAGTGCGTTCCTATCTAGGTTTGCACCAGATTGCACAATTTCAAGTCCATAAATGCAAAATCTTTCTTACCGTGGGAGGGGGATACCCCCTCCCAAACCCTCCCCCTCCCTCAGCCCTCAGGCGCTTCGCTCCCTCGGGCATTGTCGGGACTCATTATTGGCTGTGTGTTGTTGGATCATACAGAATGCATAATTATGGTGTATGTTGTTGTGTGTGTGTTTTGGGGTACATACTGTATTTATTAGTGTGTCAATTATTTGTTTTTTACGTGAAAAATATATTAAAACTTTCTGGTCGATCAAATCATATCACGCTTTCCCAAATACAGCCGAATTTCCTATCTAGGTATGCACCAGATTGCACAATTTCAAGTCCAAAAATGCAAAAGCTCCCTACCGTGGGAGGGGGGACACCCCCCTCCTACACCCTCCGCCCGCTCAGTCTCACTCTCACATCTGGATCAAAGTTGGCAACCCAGAGTGTGGTTGGGCATGAGCCCCTACACACACAAATTGTGAGCCCCCTTGGGGTTTTGCCCCCCCAATCCAAAACTGCTTCCGGCGCGCCTGGCCTCCGGGGGGAGGGGGTAGGGGGGCACGTTTGCCGGAGGGCAATAATAACAAAAACAAACCTATACAAGAGGAAAGATCTAATACTAAAGACATACACAGTGTCACGTGACCCTGATAAAACGCGTACTCCTCCCTTTCCCCAATCTGTCCGACCCACTGACCTTAGTAGAGGTCAGTGGTCCGACCATTATGCACCACACTGCCCGTAAATCGTGTACATTGTAATTTCTTTTTAAACGGATGACCGATGAGTTGGCTATGTATAGCATGCAAGTACGCCAGCTATAATCAGAATTCCAAGCTGTGAACGTCCTAACGCACGTAATTCGCTAGCCTGCAAAGCAGTATAGTAACAATCATGGCAGCTCGCGTAGCAGTGGTAAGTGGTACGTTGTTGCTGTTGTTGATGTTGTTTTTGCTGTTGTTGTTGTGGTTGTTTGTTTGAGCCCCAGACTCAAGACAAGAGTTTGATATAAATCAATGAGATTATTAGCGAGGTCTCTCCTTCTATATCTCTCATTAGACATGTTAGATCTTCTTCATCATCAATTTTCATTATGCTCGACGCGACGGGATCGATGCCCGCATATGGCTGTCGTAAACAAAACAACGTACCATTGTATCGGACTTATGTTAGCCTTTTGTCAAGGCCCCCGCGCGAACACCCAACCGAGCGCGAAGCGCGAGACGTGTATACCCGAGCGCAGCGAGGAAGCCAATCTACAGTAGTTGTAATTGTACAAGCGGGATCACAGCTCGTAATGTATGATCGATATCCCAGCCATATAGAGCCTTGATTAAATGCTAGACTTATGTAGGCCTACTGTTACATTCTGATTCAGTATAAAGTTATGATCTTGAATGCATGACTCGTGTGTCTATAGTCATGGATGTATACTTAAAGATGTATGTTATCGATTATGTGGCATGGTATTATCATGGATTGATTAATGGAGTACAACAATCCATGGTATTATCATGAATTATACTATGGTATTATTGTAGTCTTGCCCTCGATCAGTGGCGTATCGACGGCAGGGGGGGGGGGGGGGGGGCGCACAGTGGGCCAGAATCGACTCAAAGTGTGCCAAAATTCAAAATTGACGAATGTAAAATTTTCAATTTTTTTCATTTGTTTGGGGAAGAAAACATTCTAAAGAATATGTTTTCACCCATATTTTAATATTAAGCGAGTTTTAAAAGTGCCATATACCCCTGTGAACATGGGAAAATCGGAATGTTGCTCCTAAAATGATAAAAAAGGCAACTTTACAAAAGGCGTTGAGAATTTATGAAGGAAAGGGCAATCAAATTGATACTGCATGCAGTTATTGTCTATTAGTAACCCAATTATAAAATACAACTAACTAAATTCAGAAAGGCTTAATTTTGGGGGAAATGAGCATTAACTTTCAAAAATAAAGAAAAAAATTCAACTTTTTACAAAAAGTAGCATGTTTTTTAGGATTCCAGCCGATTCCCGCAGCGATTTTAATTTCAAAATGTCCACCCAAACCTAAGCTTTCCATTAATGTTAATTTCTTTTGCTAGAATTTGCCACACTGTAAAGTGCAGGTGATTTTCCACCCCACGTCCATAGCTGTTATTAGGCATATATCGGTACACATTTGTATAGTACTACCTAAGGAGCAAGCACCCCCTTTTATAGGATATCAAACATGGAATGTTATAAAAGGTTGTGCACCAGAAATGTCTTCTAGGACCTTCTAGGATCACAACCAAGGTGCATAACCTCACGATCTAGCTACGGGAAGTCCACAAAACGCGTACAAACGATTTAACTCATAATATACGTTAATAGCGCCTTAAATCCTTAGGGTTCATGAAAGTGTGTCTCTGCTATTTTCACAATTACTCTAAAAAGCAGTATGATATCATCACATTGCTTCAGATCCGTGTTCTGTAGAGTATCTTGCATATTTTGATACCAAATGTGAATGCATAACATCTACGGTTAATGTGTCACGTCTAATTTTAAGTCACGTGTCATACACACAACATGAAATTGTACGTTCAGTTATGTACAAAAACGCATTAAAATGTTCAGACTATTCAAAACGTTACACAATTTGTATTCGGAATTCGCCAAATGGCATTCAATGATATTTTTGACAGTTTTTGAAATGATATAAACGAACAAAATTATAAAACAATAAAACACATAACAGATTAAAAACAATACAATACATAAGAATATATTAAACATGGTAATAGTAATAATGAAACATTTGTATATAGCGCATAACACATAAGCAAATATGAATTCTTTTGAGTGTATTGTTGGAATCTGACTTCATTAAATCAGGTAGAGGTGAAACAGGTTTGATAATGAAATGTATATTATTTAGAATAGGGAAAATATAGATATAGATAGCCTATAATAAACAGGAATCAAGTTGTTTGTAAATATGAAAATGGACTAACAAACAATTAATATAGGACACTTTTATAGAGAGAAATTTAAAAATGCTCCAATTATGTTTCTTATATCCAGAAACCCCTTTTAAAAAGTTCCCCTAGTCCGTGTAATATGAATCTGTCTATGTGTTACAATGCATTTGCAATCAGAAAACAGTATTTTAATGACGTCAGAGAAATTTGAAAATGGTCCAATTGTGTTTCTTAGGTCTAGAAACCCTGTATTACTCCAACTCATCAGTGCAATATCATCCTGTATATGTGTTACAACGAATTGTTGCCTTGTCCAATAAAAAAAAAGTATTTTAATGACGTCAGAGAAATTTGAAAATGCTCCAACTGTGTTTCTTAGGCCCAGAAACCCCTTATACGTTCCACAAATCAGTGTAATATGAGTCTGTATATATATATGTGTTACAATGAATATTTGCCTTGACCAATCAGAAAACAGTATTTTGATGACGTCACACGGATTTGAAAATACTCCCATCGAATTCTATGGGTCTGCAAACCCCTTAGATTGTTACACCAGGGATTTGTTTAACCTTCTTCAACGAGTAATTAATTTTGGCACACTTTGAGGCGATTCTGGCCCACTGTGGGGCGGCGGCATGGGCACGTAATAATTAAAACAAACAATATACAAAATAAGAGAACATTTTTTTGAAGAAAAAACACGAATACATAAGGTGTGCACCCCCCCCCCCCCCCCCCCGATCAGTCCGACCGCGCTATGACTTTGCCCTCGATTATGATTAAAGGAATATTAATTTGTTTGGTTAAGAAGGCATTTAATTCACCAATAACTCATTCGTGAGGTACGTAATGCAGATAAGTGTAATATTTGAAAGGGTACACGATTCTTAAGACAAATTAAACTTTGTTTGATCAAAATCGGTTTAGAAACAGCTGAAATATTCAGTAATATAGTATCTGTGTTGATGTTGGGCCTCTAATTTATTCGATAATTTAAGAACAATCAAAGGGATAGTTGAGTTTGGGTATAGAGAGAAAATGAAAAACTGAGTATTAAATTTGAAAAGGCATACAATTTTAATGACAAAATCGGTTCAGAAATGGCTGAAATATTCATAAACATAACCATTTGTAATAATTGTGGGGCCCCACAATAATTCGATAAATTTTTTTTTAATGCTTCCTCTGTTCAAAAATTTACAAAAGAGGTTTTTAAATAGTTGTTGATTATCTCTCTATCTAATCACTATTTCAACAAAACATCACATGCACAATATTTTATTTAAAATGGTTGAAATTGAGCTTAGTTGAAATAAATGAGTTTTTAGAGAGCTCTTTTTGAGTGATAAATCATAACGGGCTTTTTGCTTATTCGTTTGTAATTTTAAATTCATTTCGAGCATGGTGAAGTTATAACTATTAGTTTGTAATGTAATGGTGCAGGTTTTGGGTCACTAAAATTCAGTTTGACCAAAACTGTACTCTCTTTATCAAAACTCAACTATCCCTTTAAGCCTACTTTAAATATACCGAAGTGGCATTTAAATTATTTTGTATGATCTCTCTATTGAATTATTATTTTT